>CM051258.1:59093768-59103768 GCA_027921565.1 Artemia sinica | reverse complement strand
AGGAGACATGGTTCAAGATTCTGTTCAGTTCTGTGCCCTCATGCACGTCGGTATTAAGGTTATTTTTGGTTTTTTGTTGATGGGTTTGTTGTATTTTGGTTTTTTTGTTGATTAAGGTTGGTCGTAAAAAGGGCTGAAAAAAAAGAAAAAAAAGAAGGAAAAAAGTGCCACCGCAAGAATGGGTTTCTTGTGGACGGAGGACGCCCAGTCTACGGGAGACCAAATAGTTTTTTTTGTGTTAAAAAATTTTAAAGTTGTAAGAGTAAGCCTTTTGGAAGACCACCTTTAAAATTTGAATTCGTATTAGTGAAAATTGAAGGATATGAATTGGAAGAAATTGAAGTAAAAACGCCACCAGAAAAGCGTCTCCTAGAGGGGGAAGGACACCCTGGAACGGGGGGAGCGATAGATATTTGGCAAGAAAAAGTTAAATGGTAGTGGGCCTTCATGTCCACTAATATATTGACTGGTATATAATATTTTTTTTTTTAAGTTTAGGTGATATGATAATATATAAAGTTGTAAGATTTATATGTTTTTGTATTAAAATATCACTGAGTGGAGAGGAGGAGGGAGAAAAATAACAACTACCTCTGATAAATGTTAAACAAAATTCCTTCTGTTGACACACTGAACATGGTGATGGTGGTGGTTATGGTCTTGAGGTCAGTTTTGGGTTTAGGTGCAATTTTTAACATGATGATTGCGATGCTGACGAGACATCAAAAAAGTGGAACCCTTTCTTCTGGATAAATGAATTCAGCTTTGTGAAGACGTCTGAGTCAAAGCAAAAGACAACGTTGGTGCCGATTTCCATAGAAACGGGTTCTGCTGAATGCATGATATACAGGCTGGAGTCACAGTAACCCTGGTCTACAAATGCGGCAGTTAATGTGAGATCAGCATTCAGCCGGAACCCCTGTCACATAATTCCTATGTCGTCAGGGAACGGCATCGCCATATTCTGCGTGTCAACAGAGTGGCATCTTCGCCCAGATAAGTAGCCAAACTGTTTGACCCGCCCAACTATTACTCTCTTTCCCCTACCAACCGGTCTGTAAACGCACCATTCATCGATACGCAATTCCGATTTCACACCGACCTCTGCATTGGTTTGTCGCGACTCACGTAGTCCTACTCGTCGGCCCTGGACCATCACCCGTTTTAATCGGTCACTACTCAGCTTCTCAGAGCTTTCCCTCAGAAGCCACAACAGCGTGGATTTTTTTATTGGTGTTATGGAGCCGTCAGAAGTCTTGACAAGGCAAAACCTAGAATTCTTTATGTTCGTCACAGGCTCACTAACCCAATTTTTCTCAACTTGGTGTTTCACACAGTGAGCAATCACTGGCAAATCTTCAAATGCAAGCAAATGTTGACGGCATATTCTTACCAAAATTAACCCTTATTAAGTTATTTTCCTTGTGTTTTCTATAATTATACAAACTTTCTTGTGTTCTAACAATTGCACTAATTGCTAATAAACAAAAACATATTTAAGATCTCCATAAAAAGCTGATTCTTAGACTGAATGTTATCAATAGTTAGGCTCTTATACTTTCGTTATTGACAAGGATCGTTATTTACTTACCATTCATCACTATGGAGAATGTTTTTTTTTTTTTTTTTTTTTTTGTTCCAACCAAATCATATAGAAAAAACATTTGTGGAAAACTGGTTAGGAGTTACTCAGTCACAAATTAGAACTTACATTTTCCTTATTGTGGGTCAGAATCCACTGGCAGGCATCCAACAATGGGGCAACAAACATTTTTTCCATGGTTTTTACCTATTCTGCTTTTCCTTTGCTTTCCTTATAATTACTCTATTGTCCCAAATTTCTAGGGGGGAATGACCCCTGCCCTTCCTTGCCGGCATCCATGACGTAGGCCACAATATTAAGTTTCTCGTATAAAGTTGAGACAAATTTCGATTTTTCAGGTTTATTGTGATGATTTTCATCTTCTATTTTCGCCAGTGATTGGTATCGCTAATTTCGGCAATTTGTTGAAAGATTTCTTATCCGAACTGAACATTATAATAAAAAATATATCTTAATTCATTACGCTCAAAAAGTTTCTACCTAATGGGAGTTCATTCAGTATAACTCCCTCTCTCCTAATTCCAAGATATATCGCTAGACTATGCCCATTTTTTTTTTTTTTCAAGAAAGTGTTATTTGGTAATAACAAACAGCTGGTAATAACAAACAAACACCTGACATCCATAGCTTAGGTAAGCTTATTACCATTATTATGTACATGAGTCAGGTTGGCCTCAGAGAATATATTAACAAACAGCTGGAGCACCAGAATCACCCTGTATTTAGATACCCTTCCTCTAGGCCTAGCCTATATTTACACAGCATGGTATAGCCTATTATTTAAGCAGGCTGGACCCCCCACCCCCACACAAAAAAAACTATCACTTGCCCTAACTCTATACCTATGCTTGGCTTACCTAAAATTTGTTTCCTCTTGATCTGGGCCCTCCATATCAGCAAAATTACATCAGAATAATTTCAAACAACGGCGAGAATCCGTGTTACCAGCTTCTGGTGCGAATTCCCTGTTAAGTCTAAAAAAATCCCTAGTTTTTGAACAAGCAACGAGGCCGGGTGTCTCGGAGGCACGGAGGCATGCCGGAGGCACGGAGGCATGCCGGAGGCACGGAGGCACAGCCGGAGGCACGAAGGAAGGGACACCTGCGACGGTCAGTTATTAGCCCCTCGCTTTTCTATTCAAACTGAACTTGTTACAATACAATTTGTGTTTTTTTTACCATAAATATTCAAGACCTCGTAATAAAATAAATACGACGAAATAGGTTAGCTTATGCTGCAGTCTGTATACCCCTAAACTTGAGAGACATGTCATCCCATTATTTGAGACGGAGGTTCCTCATATGAACTTTTACATTTGAGGTATAAAGAGCCTCAATTACGCATGCGCTTAGTCTTCAGAAAATGAACTAAAATCAGTATTTTTTGTAAGAATAGGGCTAATATATACATTCCAGGGTTCTCAAACATACTAAATTTTCATCAACTTAAACTTATTTTTGTGTTGTTCTATTGCTTTTCTAAAAATTGCGCAAACTTTATAACATAAGCCTGCATGATAATGCTAAGGGGATTCTTTGACCCCAAAATGTTCTAATTTTTCGAATAAAATACATGGATGAAAATTTGATTTCTATGTTTACAAACTATAAAACGTGTTTGACAGTTCATTCATCTGCAATAAAGAAAAAAAAAAATGCGGGAGCCATCAAGATCTGCCTCACGGATAGACGTAACCTTAACCCTGAAAGTATATGCTTTCACTGATAGCCATTGGGTCCCATTTGGAGAAAGTTATCTGATAACATTCTAGTGTGATGTGAACATAAGTTAATAATGCCAGACAATGCATCTCCTGGAATTACCAATGTTGCATGCTCTATCCACGTTCTACCGAACCTTAAGAATAAAAGGTGTAGCCATGGGGAGGGGAGTTTGAAAAAGAAAAAATGTATTGAAATTTGGTCTTTTTATTACATAATAGTTATAAAGCGCCCCTTTATAGTTGGATTCAAATCGCTCTCTTGTGACATATTTGATCCCCTTCCCCACTCCCCGCAAATGCTTCTGGCCAAAGTGCTGCAAAAATATATACATTTGCTAGACCGCTGAAACTATACATAGAAAATTGAAAAAAAAGTAAATGAGCCACGCAGTCTAAATATAGAAAAAAAAAATGTTTTTTTTTTCAGGAGGCATAGACGTAAAAATTAATTTCGGATGGAAGAAGGGCCATTTTGCAAATTCAATCACAAAAACAGAAAATTTGAAGATTATACAGAGCTAGAGAAAAACCATAGATATCCAGGGGTGAAAATTGGGAGAGGAGTGGGGGAAGTGAATATCTTCTTTTAAGCTATTTTAGGCCCTCATACATTTTGAAAAGCACTCTTTTTCGTATTTTCGTTGAAAAAAAACCTTTGTTTGTGTTTTATTGAAAAAAAACAACAGAATCCCCCCCCTAGATTTTGAAAAATAAATTTTACTCACCAACCTCATAAATTTTCTTAAATTGGCACCATTGTAGAAATCATTAGCTTTCTTTGTTTGTCGAATCTGTGGACGCATGGATACATAGGTTACGTGCGTGTCTATATGTCAAGTCATCTAGTTTATATTGAGGAACAAATATGACCGTAGACTAAAATAGCTTTTCTCACTCGATTAGAGGCAAACGTATATACTCAATTTTGTCTTTTTACAATACATTTCCTATTGTTTGCAAATAGCCACGTCTATACCGAACGGTTCAAGGTAAAAAAAACGGTAAGTAAAGAGTGACCAATGTTAAATAGTAACCAGGATTCTGAAACTACAACTTTAGAGTTGCTCAAAAACCTCTTTTTGAAGTTTCGACTATTCATAGCACGACTCTCTTCTTATTTGCAGTTTGTTAACACCAAAAGTGCAATATAAGAAACATAAAAAAAACATAAACCCAATATCCATTTAAACATATACAAAAACAAAATTTCCTAGTGTCACCTGTCCCCCTCCCGGCAAAGTTGCTGACGGTGCTCATGAATGTTCCCCAAATATATTAATAATATTACTTAGTGCCCAGTTTTTTCGGTCAGAAAACTGAGAGCTTTATAATTGTGTCTTGGGCGACAAATATTTGCCTGCAGTATGTGATAATGGATGATGAACGTAGTTCGAGGACATGCACTCGGTAGAACATTCGTTTCTAAACAGATAGGCAATCCATAAAAAATGAACCGTTTTATGGGTAACCATTTATCAGAAGCAAACGTTGCCTATAGTAAAGGCCATATGGCTCCAATGTTTCATTATTTTTTTTTCCCCAGAGGCACTTCATATGGAAAGGGACGTCGTAGAAACTTCAAAGGGCGCTCACTCGATTGGAAATCGAGAGTTCTAATGCCCTTTTTAATAGTCGAAAATGATTGGCTGGCAACTACCCCCCCCCACCCATCATTCCCCCAAACACATCCAATCAAATATTTGAGATAGCCATTTTGTTCAGCGTAGTTGATTTCCAGATAGAAAATATGTTTTGAGGAGGAAAATTCCCCACCACCCAAAGGGCAAGGGTTTTAAGTTCGTCCCTGGGGGCATATAAGGCTTTTATAGAAGGTGTTGTCGTAAAAACTTCAAAAAAGACTTATTCGATTGGAAATTCAAAGGGCTAGTGCACTTTTTAATAGTCTAAAGTGATTGGAGGGTAACTAGCCCCCTCCCCATGCCCATCATTTCCCCAAACACATCCAATTAAAATTTTGAGATAGCCATTTTGTTCATTGTAGTTAATTTCCAGATAGAAAATATGTTTTTGAGGAGGACACTCCCCAAACAACCTTCAGGGCAACGGTTTTAAGTTATGCCCTGGGGGCATATAAGGTTTTTATAGAAGGCGTTGTCGTAGAAACTTCAAAAAAGGCTCATTCGATTGGAAACTCAAAGGGATAGTGCCCTTTTTAATAGTCAAAATTAATTGGAGGGCAACTAGCCCCCCCCCCCCACGCCCATCATTCCCCCAAACACATCCAATCAAAATTTTGATATAGCCATTTTGTTCAGCGTAGTTCATTTCCAGATAGAAAATATGTTTTTGAGGAGGACAATCCCCCACAACCCTCAGTGCAAGGGTTTTAAGTTATGCCCTGGGGGCATTTAAGGTTTTTATAGAAGGCATTGTCGTAGAAACTTCAAAAAAGGCTCATTCGATTGGAAATTCAAAGGGCCAGTGCCCTTTTTAATAGTCGAAAGTGATTGGAGGGCAACTAGCCCCCCACGTCCATCATTTACCCGAATACATTCAATCAAAATTTTGATATAGCCATTTTGTTCAACGTAGTTGAAAGTTCTGGAAATTATATGTTTTAGCGGGACACTCCCCCAACAGTCTTCAGCGGCAAGGGTTATAAGTTACGCCCTGGGGGCATATATGGTTCTTATTGAAGGAATGTTCATATAAACTTCAGAGAGGGCTCATTTGATTGGAAATTGAAAGTTTTAGTTCACTTTTTAAACGTCAAAAGATATTGGAGGGTAACAAGCTCCCCAACCCTTTTTTTCCCAAATGCATCCAATAAAAATTTTTAGATAGCCAAGATAGCTATTTTGTTAAAAATAGTTCAAAGATCATATAATAAAATTCCTGTGTCGACACAACTCACCAAGGCCAAGGGGGAAGGGGTTGTAAGTTATGCCTTGAGGGTATATATGGGTCTTATGGAAGGGATGCTCGTATTAACTTCAAAGAGGGATCATTTGATTGGAAATTGAAAGTTATAGTTCACTTTTTAAGAGTCAAAAGAGATTGGAGATTGGATTGGAGAAGAGATTGGACGGGGAGGGGTACCTAGCCCCCCCCCGTCCATGCCCTTTTTTCCCCAAACCCATCCGGTAAGAACTTTGAGATAGCTTTCTTTAACATAGTTCAATGACCATATAACGAAAACTAAGGGGTCAACACAGCCCCCCAGGGCCCGAGGGCAGGTGTTGTAAGTTATGCCCTGGGGAAATATATGGTTCTTATTGAAGGGATGTTCGCAAAAAAATCAGAGGTTGGTCATTTGATTGGAAATTGAAAGTTCTAGTTAAGTTTTTCAGAGCCAAAAGAGATTGGAGGGCAACCAGCCCCCCCCCACGCCCCTTTTCCCCAAATGCATCCAATAAAGATTTTAAGATAGCCTTTAAGTTAAAAATTTCGCAAAAGTCAGATAACAAAAACTCAGGTGTCGTCACAACCCCAAGGGCCTGGCGGCAGGCGTTGTAAGTTATGCCCTGGGGCATATATTGTTTGTATTAAAGGGATGCTCGTATAAACTTCAGAGAGGGCTCATTTGATTAGATATTGAAAGTTGAAGCTCACTTTTTAATAGTCAAAAGAGATCTGAGGGCAGCTAGCCCCCCTCCTCCACGCCCTAAATGCATCAGATAAAAATTTTGAAATAGACATTTTGTTAAAAATAGTTCAAAGTTCTAATAACAAAAAATATAGTTGTTATGGAAGGGATGCTCTTATAAAATTCCTAGAGGGATCATTTGATTGGAAATTGAAAGTTGTAATTCACTTTTTAAGAGTCAAAAGTGATTGGAGGGCAGCTAGCCTCTACCCACATTCCATTTTTTTCCCAGAGGCACTTCATATAGAAGGGGTCGTCGTACAAACTTCAAAGGGGGCTCATTCGATTGGAAATCGAAAGTTCTAGTGCCCTATTTAAGAGTCAAATATGATCAGAGGGCAAGTGGCCCCCCAAGCCCTTTTTACCCAAATACATCTGATAAAAATTTGAGGTAGCCATTTTGTTAAAAATAGTTCAAAGATCATATAACAAAAACTCCTTTATGTATGGTCATTTCATTAAAAATAGTTCAAAGAACAGATAAGAAAGACTCCTGCGTCGACACAACCCCCCACCACCCCCCAGGGCCGGGGCAGGCGTTGTAAGTATTGCATTGCACTATAGAAATATATGGTTCTTATGGAAGGTATGCTCGTATAAACTTCAGAGAGGGTTTGTTTGAATAGAAATTAAAAGTTGTAGTTCATTTTCTCAGAGTGAAAAAAGATCGGAGGGTAACTAGCCCCTCCTGCCCTCCACGTCTTTGGGTGTATCGGATGGATAAACCCATCCGATAAAAATTTCAGGCGACCATTTTGTTAAAAATAGTCCAACCATCAGATATTAAAACTCCAGAGTCGACACAAACCCCCAGGGCCCAGGGATGGGCGTTGTAAGTTATACTCTAGGGATATATATAGTTTTTATAGAAGGGATACTCGTATAAACTTCAGAGAGGGCTCATTTGATTGAAAATAGAAAGTTCTAGTTCACTTTTAAAGAGTCAAAAGAAACCGAAGCTTAATCTAGTCCTCCCACGCCCTTTTTCCCCAAATCCATCCGATAATAATTTTGAGATAGCAATTTTGTTACAAATAGTTCAAAAATCAGATAATAAAAACTGCGAGGTTGACACAAACCCATTTTTTCACTTTGATATTGTTACTTTGATATCAGTTTTGATACTTCAGTTTTGATGAATATTTGATTTTTTTTAAGTTTGATTTTGAAATAAGAAATTTTTAAAAAGTTGAAATTTTTTGCAATCAAAAACGAACAAAAAGTAATTAAAAAAAACTTTCCGAAAAATAACTTTTTCAAAGAAAAGTGAAGTCCATTTTAAACTTAAGCTCAGCAGATCCAAATACCTTTTAAAATTCAAACTCAAAACGACCAGAAATTACTATTAAAGAGTAAATGAAACCCAAAACGAACAGAAATTAAATAAGCAATCATAGCAAAAACATACAACAAATAATAATATAAATGAATAAATAGATCTTAAAGCGAGTAATGCTTAGATTGAATATGAGTATCAAGCTTAAAATGAAAAAAAAAAAAATCCTATTGAAGTATAAATGAAACTTAAAACGAACAGAAATTAAATAAACAATCAATGCAAACCAACATACAATAGATATTAATGGAAATTAATAAATAAATCTTAAAATCAGTGAAACTTAAATTGAATATGCAAATCAAGTTTGAAACGAAAAAAAATCACCAAAAACAAGAGTTTGGGTATGTCCTCCTTCTCTCACTGTAAAAGTCTAAAACCTACTGCGTCATTGGCGCTTTACTGAAAACGAATTTCATGACAAATATTTTCTTTTGTACTTAATATTGAAAATAAACATTAAAATTATAGTAACATTTTGAACTGATGAGCTTTCAGCAATTAATATCATTATACATCAAATATTCAGTTTATTTTATTAGCTCTTTTTAAAGTTGTTAAAGACGAAATAGTTTGACTACAAACAAGTGCGTGGATACTGCCTCCTTTCCTAACTGTAAATAAAAACCAAAGGCCTACTGCGTCATTGGCGCTTAACTGAAAACGGATTATATTACAAATATTTTCTCTTCCAGTTTTACAGTATTGAAAATAAAATACATTTACCGTGAAATAAATTCTTGAACTGATGGATCTTTGAACAATTAATATCATTACACATTAAATATTCAATTTGATGTTGTTTATACTTTCCAAGACTGTTCAAGACGCACATAGTTTTCAGTAAAGTGCCAATGACGCAGTAGGTTTTAGACTTTTACAGTGAGAGAAGGAGGTCATACCCAAACTCTTGTTTGTGGTGATTTTTGTCGTTTCAAGCTTGATTTGCATATTCAATTCAAGTTACACTCGTTTTAAGATTTATTTATTAATTTCCATTAATATCTATTGTATGTTTGTTTGCATTGATTGTTTGTTTAATTTCTGTTCGTTTTAAGTTTCATTTATACTTCAATAGAAAAATATTTTTCCTCGTTTTAAGCTTGATATTCATATCCAATCTAAGCATTACTTGCTTTAAGATTTATTTATTCATTTGTATTATTACCTGTATTATGTTTTTGCTGTGATTGTTTATTTAATTTCTGTTCGTTTTGGGTTTCATTTATTCTTTAATAGTAATTTCTGGTCGTTTTGAGTTTGAACTTTAAAAGGTATTTGTATCTGATGAGCTTAAGTTTAAAATAGTCTTTACTTTTCTTTGAAAAACTTATTTTTTGGAAAGTTGTTTTTTAATTAATCCAGTAAAAAGCTGCTAATTAACAATCTGTTGATTGCCAAAAATTACCATACCTTCAAAAGAAAAAACTACGCCTTCTTAAGATACTTGGTGCCATAGGTTTTTTTTTTTTTTTTTTTTGCAGATTTTTCACCAGTGTTTCTTTTTCCTGTACTTCACACCCACTATTAGCGAAAACTGCAGATGTGCATATGAATATTTCACTACAAATTAATTTTCTCGAATTTGCCTAATCTGTTAAGACATGCATGTCGTGTAAGTTTCTCTCTCTCTCTCTCTCAGTCTCTCTCTCCCTCTCTCTTTCTCTCTCCATATATATATATATATATATATATATATATATATATATATATATAATATATATATATATA